>JARHVA010000823.1:1712500-1747500 GCA_037957365.1 Torreya grandis | reverse complement strand
TAATCCATTACCAAGGCAAAACAAGAGGTGGAAAATTTTGACAGTTTTGCTTTATTTTATGAATAGCTTTAGTCATTTCATCTGACCAATCTGGAGGATTCTTTGACAGTCTTTTATTTAGAAGAATTCTATCATCAGCTATAATATAATAATATACAACAACATAATTGACACAACCTAGAAATCTTTGCAACATCTTTTTATCTTTTAACACATCAGGGAAATTATTTATATTTTTCAACACATGTTCTTGAACTACAACTTCTTTTGATTTTATAGTGACTCCTAAGAATTCAATTTCATCTTTGAATACTATCATTTTCTGCTCAGATAATACTAAACCATTGTCATATACTATCTAATAAAATTATTCAAGATGACCAAGATGTTCTTTGGGAGATTTTGAAAACATTAGTACGTCATAAATATAGACAATGATAAAATTGGAGTAACTCGAGAAGATTTTGTTCATCATTTCTTGAAATATACTAGGAGCTATTTTTAAACCAAAAGGTAAAACATTCCATTCATATTGATTAAAGGGAGTAATGAATACAGTTTTATACATGTCTTGCTATGCAACTTCGATCTGCCAAAAACCTGATTTTAAATCAAACTTACTATAGACTTTACTTCCACATATTCTTTGCAAAATTTCATATTTTGAAGGAATTGGATGTTGCACTGGCAAAACATATTTATTAAGAGGTATATAGTTTATTACTAACCTTTTCTTCCCCCTGACTTGTTCTGATCTTATTAACATAAAAAGCTTCACATGCCCATGGACTATTTGAATCTTTGATCAAACCTTGTTCTTTTAACTGCTTTATTTTCTAGAAACATTCTTCTTTGAGTGATGGAGACATTCCTGAGTGGTTTGATTTGAACTTAGGTTCCACTTCTTTCCCGTCTTTATCTTTGATCATTTTTAACTCAATTTTACATTCGTGCATTTTCCTATTTCTAAATGTTAAAGGATTTTTAGAACAACAATCTTTTTTTAACTTTTCAATTATAGGATCAATACTAGCATGACATAGATTTACCTTTTGTTGGATCCATCTAGTGTTAGCTGGCTTCTTTAGCTTTTCTTTCAGTGGAATCCTACACTCATATCTTGATTTTTTATATAAAAAATATTTATATGCAAGAATTATTTCATATGGCTGAATTGTGATACGATAGAAATTTGTTAAATTATCTGATCCTAGCATCATATCATACATTGGCATCTCATGCTGGACTGTCTTGAACTGATAAATACTATCATCAAGCACAACAGGTATAATAGCAGATAATTATGAAACTATTGTCTTGGTATTAAATGTTAGCCTATAAAACTTAGCTTTCCACATATCAACTGGGATTGCATGATATCGGGCAAGTGAAATGTCAGCACTAGTATCAAGTAAAACATCTATATTGTATGGTTTAAAACCATCCCATTTAATTTGCATTTCACAAACTGGATTATTGGTACTGTAAACTGAGATCTGATGAATTATACTATTATGATTCTGAGAGGTTTCCCTCTCCTAAAAATGAGATTCCATCTCATTAGAAACTTGTATTAGCTCTTCTTCAAAGAGGTGTTCTTGTTCATCAGTAAGAGATTCTTCTTTTAAGAGTTCTTGTAACTCAGTCTGGGTTTTAGCAAGAAATAACTGGAGTAGAGGAATATGTTTTATTCACCAAGTGGCCCTGTCATAAGTATCTGGTTGATATGCAGCTTCAATCTGAGATGTCTTATGAGGTTTTCTATGAGACAATAGATCCTTTTGTCTTTGTTGTTGAGAGAGATGAAGAGAATATTTTCTCTTAGTATCCACAATCTATTTTTGGAGAAACATTCGTTCAGAAATCATGTAAGCTGGAGTCCTATCATATTTTTCTTTTAAGAAAGATAGCTGCTGAGATAAACTTAAAGCATCTGAAAATTGAGTAGAAATCATATGAATCTAAAATCCAATCTTAGAATCATAATCTGATGATTTAGTATCTATGTCAGACTTTGCTAGGTTCATATTAATTTGATTTGCATCACTATCAGATTCTTCCCATAAAATATTTGAGTCATACTGAACTTCATTATCTTCAAATAACAACACATACTCATTTTCATTAATATTATGGCTATCCAAAAAATTAATTTTCTTAGACTCTTTTTTCTTATTGGGACATTTATTAGCATAATGATTCCTTGACAAAGGAAACACTTAACAAGGGCTTTCTGAAAACCATATTTCTTCTTTCTAAATATTCTCCTTGGACCAAACTCTTTCTTCTAGATTTGTAGCTAGACCTCCAAGCTTTATCAATGAATTGCTTTTCAAAAGAACACTTACAGGATTGAGATTTTTTCTTCTTTTTCTTATACTGCCTATACTTATGAACATCTATGCATCCAAAATTATCATCTAAGGAATTGCAGAACTTTGCACCAATCTGCTTATGAAATTTCATAGTTTATTTTTATGCTTTCCTTTTTGCACATAGTTTTTCATTAACTGCTTTGATATTTTGATTGATTCTTCCAGAAAACATTGTTGGAAGATTATCACCAATTGTAGATTTATCCTTAGTAGCAAAATATTTTAGAAATGATTCTATTTATCTAATATTTTTCATTATCAACTATTCCAATAAATTCTGAAAACAAAGCATTGCAGAGGGCTGAAATTGGCTCAGGATGTGCATGAATACTATCATGAAATTGTTGACCACAAGCATCCCACCATTCTTTAATAATTCGTATAAATCCATTGGCAATTTGTTGATTGACACTAAAGGGATCTTTTTTAAGACCATATATCTGAACACTAGCCCATGCTAGCATAACATGAATCATTTCTTTCCTTTTTTCTAGTGGTTCACATTTAAATTTCCAGATTAAAGGTTGAAGATTTAATGTTCTTATCTGAGAATCTAATGGAGGTCTAGAAGATTCGCTAGTTTCAAAATAACTTTCTTTTTCTTCAGCTTTTATTTTGGCCATGCCGACATGGAAAATTTTATCAATAGATTTTTTTGTGTCTGGCAAACTCTTTGATTTGGATTTTAGAATTGACTCTCTTTGTAGTTTTACTACATTCTACCAGGAGTGGATATTCTGACTATAATCCGTGTCATCAAGAATCAATCCTTTTGACTGTGTCTTAAAAGATTGACTTTTACTTTTGATGGATTCTAGAATATTAGGAATAGAGGAAAGACTTACACTTTGATTAGCTATTTCCCTAGTTATACTATCAGACATTGAAGATAGCTATTTAATTTCTTGATACACTTCTTATTTTGTTTCAAGAGAAACCATGCTAGAATTAAGCTGATCTTGACTTTGGCCAATAATTTTCTCTTGGGCTACTAGACTTTCTATATTTGTATCAACAAACTGTTGTTGTAGTCTAATTTTATTAGACTCCTTATCTATCTTCTAAATAAGTTGATTATGCTGGAAAGAACCTTTATCATTTAAAACATTAATTGCTATGTTAAGTTCTCCTTTCTGATATAACTTTATACTTTTCAACATTTTAGATATATGATCAAGGCTCTCTTGAATATCTAAGACTTTATTATTGAGACATTTGGTTGCTAGATTATTCCAGTTTAATAACTTAACTTCAGGAGATTGATCAAGGCTTTTGTCTGATGTCCTTAGATAATACATTTGAGCTCGAAATCTACCATCAGGTGAATACTGATTAAAATATGAAGCCTTTGCGAATCCTTTTTAGAATAAGACTCATCTCCAAGAGGAGTCTTCCATACATGACCTTCTTCTTCTTTATTCATTTCTTGAGAAGTTCCTTCCATATTAACCTTTTTAGCTTGAGCAAGTAATTTCTTATTTTTCTCAAATAGTTCTTGAATGGCTAGATTTCTTTTAACCATATTAATACTAGACTGGTTGGGATAGCTTATGATCTTTTGAAAGTCTACACAAAAATATAAATCTATTTGAGGATCATAGATTTTCTTGGTATGCAGACAATGAGAATTAGTCATAGGCAAGGATTGAATATTTTGCATATGGTCTTTTGGGTGATTCTAGGAATTAAATCTGATAATAGATTTGTCTGGTAGATTTTTAATAGAGGTAGCAAAGGATAAGGATTTTCGTGGTTTCTGGACAAAGTCTGTATCAACTATCCATTATCGAGGAAACTTAAGATCAGACCATGTAATGGAATCAACAGGAATAATTTGACTATTTTTTGTGGCGCGACTCACCACGCTTTTGCTAGTACAGCATCCAATTCTTTCAAAAGATGAAATTTTACAAAGAATTTATGGAAGTAAAGTATATAATAAGTTTGATTTAAAATCAAGTTTTTGGCAGATCTAAGTTGCAGAGCAAGACATGTATAAAACTGCATTCGTTACTACCTTTGGTCAGTATGAATGGAATGTTTTACCTTTTGGTTAAAAAACAACTCTTAGTCTATTTCAAGAAATGATGAACAAAATCTTCTCGAGTTACTCCAATTTTATCATTGTCTATATTGATGACGTACTGATATTTTCAAAATCTCCCAAAGAACATCTTGGTCATCTTGAACAATTTTATCAGATAGTATATGACAATGGTTTAGTATTATCTGAGAAAAAAATGACAGTATTCAAAGATGAAATTGAATTCTTAGGAGTCACTATAAAATCATGAGAAGTTGTAGTTCAAGAATATGTCTTGAAAAATATAAAGAATTTCCCTGATGTGTTAAAAGATAAAAAGATGTTGCAAAGATTTCTAGGCTGTGTCAATTATGTTGTTGAATATTATTATAATATAGCTCATGATAGAATTCTTCTGAAAAAAGACTGTCAAAGAATCCCCTAAATTGGTCAGATGAAATGACTTGTTAGGATTGTGGAGCTAAAAGCTTCACTGATGCAAACAGGAGAGGAGGTTGCTGAAGGTTGCTGAGTTGCAGAAGAAGTTGGGGTCGGTCTGATCAGCCGACGTCGGCGGGATAGCACAGAGAAGCAACCGACGTCGGTCATATATCAGCCGACGTCGGTCACCTCCAGGCGAACAGGGACCAGCGTCGGTCGCCTGTGTGGTTCGACTGCGAGCTATTTACGGGCAGTTAGCTAACGAACCAAGAGTTTGCATGATGAGCGCTAATTTTAGACTCATAGCTGCGGATCTAATTATTGTAATTAGATGTCTAATCATTGTTTGGATGAGATCTATATAATAGACTCATGGTTGTATTGTAAAAGCGTGCTAGGGAGTAAGAGAGCATAATTATAAGCTCCTTCTGTGTGTGAGGTAGAGCTATGGTGCGTTCCTCCTAGTGCCATAGTACCAGGTGTGTTGGTGCTGAATTGGAGAGCCAGCTGGGTTCTTCAATAAGTAAGATCGTTGATCTGCAGGTGTATGTGTGTGCAAGGTCGAGGTTCACAGGTGATTGGAACCATTGCTTGATTTGCAGGTGTGCAAGGTCATACAGACAGCAACACTACAGGGAGCAGTATCAGGCAGGATCTACTTGGAGTACAGGTGTGTACTCGGATAGAGCAAGAGGAAGGCAAGGGAGTTCCTTCCATAAGTATGGTCTGTTGAATTGTAGGTTGTTGCAGATTCATGGGAGATCTACTTGAAGTACCTTGAGTACTTGTGGAGCACGTGGAGTGCTTGTGGAGTGCGTGGAGCACTTGTGGTGTGCGTGGAGCACGGGGAGGTGAACACCAACTCTGTATTTGAGTTGGGTGTTGGGACCTGTGAGAGGGAGAGCTTTGGAGAGAAGAATTACTGTTCACTTGAGGCGTGGGAAACCTCTGTAAGGTGGTGGAGAAGAAGTGGCATCTTCTTTATTGTATTCTTTTCTGTATAAAGTGTTAATACAATTTGGTATTGTCTCTCATATGCTGTGTTATTCTGAATTCTAGTTACTTGGTGAATCTGGTTAATTTCCGCATATTAAGTTGCTTGGTATTAGTAATCAAACTGCATGCTTCCGGTGTACACCCTCCCCAACAAGTGGTATCAGAGCCTTGGTTGTAGGTTCTTGAGCTTGATACCAACAGGTGGTATCTGAGCTGAGGTTGGAGGAAGCAAGTTTTGTTTTTGGTTACAGGTCACTCTCAGGGGTTTCTGATCGAGTGGGAGTAGAGCAACTGCAGATCAAAGTAAGCTAAGAATGGAGGAGTTGAAAAGCACAGATGGTCACTCACGGTCCTATGGAAAGAAAGAGCAGGTAAAAGATTATTGTTGGTTGGTAACAGATCAGCATGAAGAAACTGAAGATACAGATGTAGCAGGTGTTGTTGCACAGGATGTGTTTGCAGGTTTCTTGGATAAAGTTGAATCTTGGATAAAAGATTCGGTTGCCTCTTTCCATGCAGTTCCAGGTAGAGGAGCTGGTAAGCCTTGCCAAAGAATTGGCAAAGGGGAAGTGAAGCTGAAATTGCAGGCGGCCAACACACAGGTGTTGATGAAGGTCATGCAGGTCCCAGGTTTGGAGATATGGCTAATTTCTTCAGAAAGATTGGGTGATGAGAGATGCACAAGAACTCTCACAGCGGATGCACTTGAATTAGCTGGTGGTAAGAAAACAGGTATCCTTTATCTACTTGTTTATATTACTGATTCTTCTTTTGTTGCGGAGACGTGGCTTCGTAGGCTTGGTCACATGAGCAGGAAGGAGATGCATGTTCTTAAGCGGAAGACAGATATATTTGACAGGCTTAAGAACTGGAAAGCCTTGGTGTTTATGGAGGAGATGGCGGACAGAACCCAGTGGATGTGGCTGGATACTTCTGAGCAGGGCAGTTTGGACATGGATTTTGATTCAAAGAAGCTCGCGGGTAAAAAGTCATCACTCACAGGCGAACACAGACACCGATGTCGGTCAGGAGGAACCGGCGTCGAACAGACAGGTGCCGATGTCGGTCATGTGCAGACCGAAGCCGGCGATGTCGGGCAGGGTAAGACCGATGTCGGTCATGGGACCGACGTCGGTAGTATGTAAGACCGATGTCGGTTATCAGGATCGACGTCGGCAGCAGGGACACCAGCGCAGGCAGGTTGGTAGTCAGATACAGACGCATGAAACCGACGTCGGTCGGATGCAGACTGTGGGGTGACCGAGGTCGGTTACTGTAACGAATTTTGGGTGGACAGCAAGCTGTCAAGGAGTCTCAAACACCCATACGGAGGACTGAAGGCGTAAGTAGGCCCTCAAATTCGTTGTTCCTCTTCTTTATACATGTTGCTGATTGTAGAGCAGGAAGGATCCAGGAAACAGGTGTGAGCTTGGCATGGATGAGGATGTGATTCCTTGGAGGAGAACCAGACAGGTGTGTCTTGGTAGAGTTGCCAGCAGGTATAAAAGCACAGAGACGAATGGATTCCTTAGTAGAAGAATGGAGAGAACGGACACGTGAGACGGAAGACCAGGTATATGGTCTTGAGGAGCTGCAGGACAGTGGTACCAGGTTTGACAGGTGGAGGACGGAGCATGGCTTCAGTCAATGTCAGGGTAACTACTGTTGTTTTGTCTTACCAGGGGGATGATGAGTCATGACATCATTCTGTTGCTGTATGTGGATAGTATGCTAGCTAGCAGGGGTGTACATACAGGGTTTTGATGAGTTAAGGGTAAGATTAGTTCAGTGGCATGTCATGAGGAGTTTGGAGCAGCGGAATTCTTTGACATGGGAGGCATGGAGATCACAGGGTGATTTTGTCTCGAGTGGGAGCTGATGTGAATCAGGTGTTGGCGAGGTTCGGGATGCAGAACTGGAGCACACTAAGGGCTGGACAGGTACAGTGTCCGAAATCACATGAGGTCTGGTATAGACCTGAGTATTCCCATGCAGTGGGAGCTGTCAGAGAGTTAGGAGCCAATTCGGGGGAGTGGGTTCTCAGGTTTTCTGAGAGGGACCGGCAGCAGGTGTTGCTATGCAGGGTCAGGACTTCACTACATGTATTTGTAGGTTCGGATGTGGCAGGGTACTCGGATGACAGGTGGTACACCACGGGATGTGTGGTGGGTTGTCTTCAGGTGGGAGCTTGAAGAGGGATACAAACCAGAAAACAGATTAGACGGAGTACAGGTACAGGTACAGTGCAGCTGTTTATCTCCAAGTGGGAGATTGTTAGGATTGTGGAGCTAAAAGCTTCACTGATGCAAACAGGAGAGGAGGTTGCTGAAGGTTGCTGAGTTGCAGAAGAAGTTGGGGTCGGTCTGATCAGCCGACGTCGGCGGGATAGCACAGAGAAGCAACCGATGTCGGTCATATATCGGCCGACGTCGGTCACCTCCAGGCGAACAGGGACCGGCGTCGGTCGCCTGTGTGGTTCGACTGCGAGCTATTTACGGGCAGTTAGCTAACGAACCAAGAGTTTGCATGATGAGCGCTAATTTTAGACTCATAGCTGCGGATCTAATTATTGTAATTAGATGTCTAATCATTGTTTGGATGAGATCTATATAATAGACTCATGGTTGTATTGTAAAAGCGTGCTAGGGAGTAAGAGAGCATAATTATAAGCTCCTTCTGTGTGTGAGGTAGAGCTATGGTGCGTTCCTCCTAGTGCCACAGTACCAGGTGTGTTGGTGCTGAATTGGAGAGCCAGCTGGGTTCTTCAATAAGTAAGATCGTTGATCTGCAGGTGTATGTGTGTGCAAGGTCGAGGTTCACAGGTGATTGGAACCATTGCTTGATTTGCAGGTGTGCAAGGTCATACAGACAGCAACACTACAGGGAGCAGTATCAGGCAGGATCTACTTGGAGTACAGGTGTGTACTCGGATAGAGCAAGAGGAAGGCAAGGGAGTTCCTTCCATAAGTATGGTCTGTTGAATTGCAGGTTGTTGCAGATTCATGGGAGATCTACTTGAAGTACCTTGAGTACTTGTGGAGCACGTGGAGTGCTTGTGGAGTGCGTGGAGCACTTGTGGTGTGCGTGGAGCACGGGGAGGTGAACACCAACTCTGTATTTGAGTTGGGTGTTGGGACTTGTGAGAGGGAGAGCTTTGGAGAGAAGAATTACTGTTCACTTGAGGCGTGGGAAACCTCTGTAAGGTGGTGGAGAAGAAGTGGCATCTTCTTTATTGTATTCTTTTCTGTATAAAGTGTTAATACAATTTGGTATTGTCTCTCATATGCTGTGTTATTCTGAATTCTAGTTACTTGGTGAATCTGGTTAATTTCCGCATATTAAGTTGCTTGGTATTAGTAATCAAACTGCATGCTTCCGGTGTACACCCTCCCCAACATGACTAAAGCTGTTCAGAGAATAAAATAAAACTATCAAAATTTTCCACCTCTTGTTTTGCCTGGTAATGGATTAAAAATTATTGAAACTGATGCTTCATATTTATATTGGGGTGCTATTCTTAAAGAAAAAATTTCAAATGGCACAGAGAAGCCTTGTAGATTCACCTCTGGGAATTCTAAGCAAGCCTAGAAGAATTATCATTCTACTCATAAAGAAATTCTTGTAGTTATTAAAGCTATTCAAGCTTTTATGTTCTTTATTAGATCTAAAAAATTTATTGTTAGATCTGACTTAAATAATTTTATGAGTATTTTGTAATCCACTGATAATCTAAAGAAAGGATCTATAAGCAGGTTAACCAGATGGGTGAATCAACATATTATATATCTTTTTACTTAATCTGATTTCTTTTCTTTAACCACTTAATCATACACTCAAGATATGTAATAAAACTAAAATAATAATTTGTGTCACATAAGAGAGAGAGAGAGAGAGAGAGAGAGAGAGAGAGAGAGAGAGAGAGACCATATTTTTACATAGAAACCCAAAACCAGAAAAACCACAGAGAACAATCTCAAGTATATGAATGAATACCAACTCAAAATACAAAGTTCACAAGCACCAACTTGCAGAAGCACCAACCCTTTACCGAGCACCAACATAAAAAATATTTGTGAGCACCAACCCATAAGAATACCAACCCCTTACAAATATTTGTGAGCACCAACCCACATGCGAACCAACCCCTCTTGTGTATAAAACACAACTATCTCTCAATGTTGCTTACTCAACAAATGATAGAACTCTACAATATGTCCTTTTTTCTCTTCAAAAATAAATACAAACCATGCACTCTCTTACATATTACAAATGAATTCTCAACCCTTTATTTATAGCTTTTCAATTGACCTTTGACATTCACCCTTTATGACACTTCAATCCTCATGGAAAATGGTGCCAAACTTTCATGATCAACTGGCAAGTGTTTTAGATTTTCTCTCAGTATCCACAATCTGTTGTTGGAGAAACATTCATTCAAAAATCATGTAAGCTAGAGTTCTATCATTTTTTTTTTTGAAAGATAGCTGCTAAGATAAACTTAAAGCATCTAAAAAATGAGCAGAAATGATATGAATCTGAAATCCAATCTCAAAATCATAATCTAATGATTCAGTATCTGTGTTAGACTCTGTTAGGTTCATAGTAATCTAATTTGCATCACTATCAGATTCTTTCCATAAAATATCTGAGTCATACTGAACTTCATCATCTTCAAATAACAACACATATTCATTTTCATTAATATTATGGCTATCCAAAAAATTAATTTTCTTAGACTCTTTTTTCTTATTATGAATATTTCTTGCTATTCGAATAGCTCTGATACCATTACATACAAGATCACTTCAGAATTGACATAAAAATGGAAATAGAAATGAAAATGCTTTTAATAAGACAGATGGAAAAGCTTTTGATTTGTAGGTTCCCACAAACGGGCAAGCAAAGAGCATACACTTATTCCTTTCAACCTACGAAGGATCTAGGACTATAGACACACTACTAAGAAGAGATCTTAGGCAATCGATGCTTGTAACATGAGAGTCTCCCATATTTATAAGATGGAAATGGAAAGATCGACGGTTGACACAAAGATGCCAGATCAATGGATAAAAGGCAAGATGCCAAAAGAAAGTGGGTTATGGGCCCACTACGCATCACCAAAGAGGAAGTAACTAGAAAATTAATCTACCAACACAACCGATAGTATATCACCTTTAGAAAGTGGTGAGGTCCACATTACTTGGAAAAGGGTTAACGTGCCCACATTCACGGCTACAGACTTACCCCATAACTAGTCATTAATCATCATCACAAAACTCATACTCTCTTTAGGGAGAATAATGAGTGTCATCATCATCAGGATCAATATGGTCCATGTATAATGCTGATGAAATTTGTAGCATACGACTGTTAGGTGTAGGAGGAAAGACAACTTGATGATAAATTGTAAGTCACTTTCAAAGTGTAGCTAATGGTTGGGCAGGAGCTAAACCAACATGCAGATTAACTTGAAAGTTTTGGATTGAAAATAATTCAAATTTAACTTTGAAAGGTATTCTCAGAGCAATAAATATATTCCTCGCTTGCTTAGGAGGAATTTGAACAACGGGATCATTCAACACTTTTATAGGCATTATATAATCTAAAAACTCAAATAAATAATCTGTAATTTCAGTTGAGTCCCAAAAATTTTCAGCAATAGGATTAAAAATGGGCCAAAAAGTAGACCATTGGATGAGAAATTCAAAACCATGCCTACGAATAAGATTTTTGAAAGTATTATTTATCCTAGTAATCCTTGGGTTGTTGGCCTCGTGATACAACATTATGGCATAACACCATTTTTTACCATCAAGTTTTTGAAACTGAGTAGTCCATGTCAAATGAGTATTGTTTAATTTATCATAAGCTTCATGAGATTTCCTGATAAGAGCATTCATCTCATTTGTCAATTGATTTGCAACTGATGGAGTTGATCTCCATATATGCTGATGGAATTCATCCCTTACTTCTGCAACTGTTACTACTATTACCAAATCTTCTGACCTTTCTAAGTTTAATTCTCTAGAAATGAAATCTGCAAGACAATTCTTCTTTTCTAGAATATGTTTAACTGTGAAGTCAAAATCTGACAGATAGGTAGCCCATCTAGTTAACCTGCTCATAGATCCTTTCTTCAGATTATCAGTGGATTGCAAAATACTCATAAAATTATTTAAGTCAGATCTAATAATAAATTGTTTAAATCTAACAAAGAATATAAAAGCTTGAATAGCTTTAATAACTGCAATAATTTATGTATGAGTAGAATGATAATTCTTTTGGGCTTGCTTAAAATTTACAGAGGTGAATCTACAAGGCTTCTCCATGCCATCTGACAATTTTTATTTAAGAATAGCATCCCAATATAAATTTGAAGCATCAATTTTAATAATTTTTAATCCATTACTAGGCAAAACAAGAGGTGGCAAATTTTGATAGTTTTGTTTTATTCTCTGAACAACTTTAGTCATTTCATCTAACCAATCTGGAGGATTCTTTGACAGTCTTTTATTCAAAAAAATTATGTCACGAGTTATATTATAATATTATCCAACAAAATAATTGACACAGCCTAGAAATCTTTGCAACATCTTTTTATCTTTTAACACATCAAGAAAATTCTTTATATTTTTCATGACATGTTCTTGAACTGTAACTTCTCCTAATTTTTTAGTGACTCCTAAGAATTCAATTTTATCTTTGAATACTTTCATTTTCTTCTCAGATAATACTAAACCATTGTCATATACTATCTGATAAAATTGTTTAAGATGACCAAGATGCTCTTTGGGAGATTTTGAAAATATCAATACGTCATCAATATAGACAATGATAAAATTGGAGTAGCTCGAGAAGATTTTGTTCATCATTTATTGAAATATATTAAGAGTTGTTTTTAAACCAAAAGGTAAAACATTCTATTCATTCTAATCAAAGGGAGTAATGAATACAGTTTTATACATGTCTTGCTCTAAAACTTAGATCTACCAAAATCCTAATTTTAAATCAAACTTACTATAGACTTTACTTTCACAAATTCTTTGCAAAACTTCATCTTTTGAAGGAATTGGATGTTGCACTAGCAAAACATATTTATTAAGAGGTATATAGTTTATTACTAACCTTTTCTTCCTCTTAAGCTGTTCTGATCTTTTATTAACATAAAAAGCTTCACATACCCATGGACTGTTTGAATCTCCGATCAAACCTTGTTCTTTTAACTGCTTTATTTCCTGGAAACATTCTTCTCTAAGTGATGGAGACATTCATGAGTGGTTTTCCTTGAACTTAGGTTCCACTTCTTTTTCGTCTTTGTCTTTGATCATCTTTAACTCAATTTTACATTCATGCATTTTCCTATTTCTAAATGTTAAAGGATTTTTCAAACAACCATCTTTTTTTAGCTTTTTAATTATAGGATCAATACTAGCATGACATAGATTTACCTTTTGTTGGATCCATCTGGTGTTAGCTAGCTTTTTTAGTTTTTCTTTCAGTGGAATCCTGCACTCATATCTTGATTTTTTAAATAAAAAATATTTCTATGCAAGAATTATTTTATATGGTTGAATTATGATAGGATAGAAATTTGCTAAATTATCTGATCCTAGCATCACATCATATATTGGCATCTCATGCTGGATTATCTTGAATTGATAAATACTATCACCAAGCACAATAGGTATAATAGCAGATAATTCTGAAATTACTATCTTGGTATTAAAGGTTAGCCTATAAAAATCAGCTTTCTACATATCAACAGGAATTGCATGATATCGGGCAAGTGAAATGTCAGCACCAATATCAAGCAAAACATCTATATTGTATGGTTTAAAACTAACCCATTTAATTTTCATTTCACAAACTAGATTATTGGTACTATAAACTAAGATCTGATGAATTATACTATTTTGATTCTGAGAGGTTTCCCTCTCCTGAAAATAAGATTCAATCTCATTAGAAACTTGTATTAGCTCTTCTTCAAAGAGGTTTTCTTGCTCATTAGCAAGAGCTTCTTTTAAGAGTTCTTGTAACTCAGTTTGGGCTTTGGCAAGAAATAACTAGAGTAGAGAAATCCGCTTTGTTCACCAGGTGGCCCTGTCATATGTATCTGGTTGATATGCAGCTTCAACCTGAGATGTCTTATGAGGTTTTCTCTGAGACAATACATCATTTTGTCTTTGTTGTTGAGAGAGATGAAGAGAATATTTTTTCTTAGTATCCACAATCTGTTGTTGGAAAAAAATTCATTCAAAAATCATGTAAGCTAGAGTTCTATCATATTTTTCTTTTAAGAAAGATAGTTGCTGAGATAACTTAAAGCATCTGAAAAATGAGCAAAAATCATATGAATCTAAAATACAATCTTAGAATCATAATCTGATGATTTGGTATCTGTGTCAGACTCTACTAGGTTCATATTAATCTGATTTGCATCACTATCAGATTCTTTTCATAAAATATCTGAGTCATACTAAACTTCATCATCTTCGGATAACAACACATATTCATTTTCATTAATATGATGGCTATCCAAAAAATTAATTTTCTTAGACTCTTTTTCTTATTAGGACATTTATTGGCATAATTATTTCCTTGACAAAGGAAACACTTAACAAGGGCTTTCTAAAAACCATGTTTCTTCTTTCTAAATATTCTCCTTGGATCAAACTTCTTTCTTCTAGATTTGTAGTTAGACTTCCAAGGCTTATCAATGAATTGCTTTTCAAAAGAACACTTACATGATTGAGTTTTTTTCTTCTTTTTCTTATACTGCCTATACTTATGAACATCTATGCATCCAAAATTATCATCTAAGGAATTTTATAACTTTGCACCAATTTGCTTATAAAATTTCATAGTTTCTTTTTGTTAAGGTGTGGAGCTAAAAGCTTCAACTGTTTGCACACACATGAAGAGGATGCTGAAGAACCAGAGCCACCGGCGTCGGCAGTATGACCGACGTCGATCAGATGAAGTGGAGAAGGAGACCGGCGACGGCAGAGAGTCGGCCGACGTCGGCAGCACCAGACAAGTAGGGACCGACGTCGGTCACCTGTGCGGTCCAGAACTGCTGTTTACGAACAGTCAGTCAGTTAAACCGAGTGTTTGCATGCTAAGAGGCTATTTTAAATCGCGAGCTGTGTGTCTAATTTTAGTAGTTAGATGTCTATTTTTGTAACCATGGGATTCTATTTAAAGAACCATGAGGCATGTATTGTAATTATCATATTGATCAAGTAAGAGCATTGAAGCAAGCAAGGTCAAGGAGATCTACAGGTGTAAGGTCAAGGAGATCAGCTATAGCATTCAAGGAGGGATTGTAACTCAGGTTTTAGAGTTAGTTTTGTGTTGAGCAAGAGAGAGAGGGAAGAAGGTCTTGAGGTGTGGCAAGCCTTTGAGGTGGAGGAAGAAGTGGCATCTTCCTTATTTGTATTTTCTTCTAGTATTATCTAATACAAGAGTGTGTATTGTCTCTCAAATTCTTTGATGTCTCATGTTTCTAGTTTCTTAATCATTCTGGTATAATTTCCGTGTTCGATTGCTCATATATAAGTAATCAATTGTGCTACCGTTGGATAAGGGGCCTCCTAACAGTTGGTATTAGAGCTACAGTTTGCAGGAAGCAGGTTATTGTTTTTTTATTACAGGTCATTCACAGGGTTTTCTGATTGAGTGGGAGTTCAGCAATGGCAGAAGAAAGCAAGCTACGAATGGAGAAGTTTAACGGCAAGAATTATCAACACTGGAGGATGCAGATTGAGGACTATCTGTATCAGAAGGATTTGTACTTACCGTTGGGTGGGGTTGCATGCAAGCCCACAGATATGAAGGATGAAGAATGGAGTGTTCTTGATCGGAAGGCTCTCGGTTCCATAAGGTTGAGTCTTGGAGCTTCTGTGATTTCTAGCTTATCACAATGCAAAACAATGGAAGAGTTGATAAAGTCTTTGGCAAATTTATACGAAAATCCCTCGGCTTCTAATAAGGTATACCTTATGAAGCAACTATTTACTTTGCAAATGCAGGAAGGTGGTTCGGTACATACTCATCTCAATGATTTCCATGGTTTGGTAAACCAATTAGCTTCAGTCAACATTATTTTTGATGATGAGGTAAAGGCTCTCTTGATTTTATGTTCTTTGCCTGAAAGTTGGGACGGTATGGTTATGGCAGTAAGTAACTCTGCATCTGCTTCTAAAATCTTAAAGGTTGATGATGTTGTGAGTGTGATTTTGAATGAAGAAATATGCAGGAGAAGCACAGGTGAATCATCAGGGAACGCTCTAAGTGCGGAAAGCAGAGGAAGGCAAAAGGAGAAGATTGAGCAAGGGAAATCAAGGTCGGGAAGGAGATCCGAGTCCAAAGGTATTACCTGCTGGTTTTGTGGAAAGAAAGGACATACAAAGAAGGAGTGTTGGTTGAGAGATAAAGAGAATCAACATGCAGGTATTGAAGAAGCAAAGGATGCAAATATTGTGGTACAGGATGCTCTCATACTTTCTTTGGATAGTCACGTAGGATCATGGATATTAGATTCTGGTTCATCTTTTCATGCATCCCCAAACAGAGATTTGTTTCATGAGTATGAACAGGGATATTTTGGAGTGCTCTATTTAGGGGATGGTACGCCTTGTCAGATAGTTGGCAAAGGGAAAGTGCAGCTGAGATTGCAGATTGACAACACATGGGTGTTGAAGGAGGTCATGCATGTTCCAATTCTGAAGTAGAGTTTGATTTCTATAGGAAGGTTGGGTGATGAGGGATGCACAATAACCCTCACAGCGGATTCTTGGAAGGTTACCAAGGGAGCACTTGTTTTGGCAAGAGGTAAGAAAGTAGGTACTCTTTATCTATCTACTTGTATTACTGATTCTACTTCTGGTACAAATTCGAAGATGTGGTCTAATAGGCAGGGTCACATGAATAAGAAGGGAATGGAAGTTCTTGACTCAAAAGGTATGTGTTCAAATTTAGAAGGCATGGATAGAATTCATTGCAGGAAAAGGAAATTTGAGGATTTTGACAAGAACAGGGATGTCTTGGTGTTTTTGGAGGAGATGAAGGCCAGAGAACAGTTACAGGTAGTAAATAAATCTGATCAGGGTAGCATGGATAGAGATTTGATCCAAGAAGAGCTTGCGGATGAAGAATTCATCACTCACGGGAACACACAGGCACCGATGTCGGTTACTTGGAACCGACGTCGGTCAGTCAGACACCGACTTTGGTCTTGTGCAGACCAGTAGGGTCGGTAGGTCGGGTAGGATAAGTCCGACGTCGGTCATCAGGACCAACGTCGGTAGGGGGGACACCGGCGTCGGCCAGGGGTAACGACGTCGGCAGTCAAGATCAGTGAAGGGAACCGACATCGGTTGGGAGCAGACTGGGAGTTGGCCGAGATCTGTCACTGGAACGGATGTTGGGTGGATCTATGAGTCTCAAACACCCATACAGAGGTCAGAAAAGGTATGTGAACCTCATATTCATTGTTCACCTTCTTTATATTGCTTACTGATAGTCATGAACTAGGAAGATGGAAGAAGCAATGCAGGTAGAATCCAGAAACAGTGGGAGCTTGACATGGATGAGGAGTGTGAGTCCTTGGAGTAGAGCCAAACAGGTATTTGTTGGTGGAGTTGTCAGCTGGATAGAGGGATGGATTCCCGTTTTAGAGAAGAGAGTGGATGGACATCTGAGACAGAAGGCTATGGTATATGGTCTTGAGTTAGCTGCAGGGCAATGGAGGTTTGACCATTGTTTTTATCTTTACCAGGTTGGATAATATTAGCTACATTATCCTGTTACTGTATTGTGTTACTTTTTGCAGGGTTGCATATACAGAGAGTTTTCTGAGCTAAGGGTAGAGTTGGTTCAGAAGTATGTCATGAAGAATTTGGGAGCAGCAAAAAAAAAATTCTTGTGGCATAGGTGACAGGTATAGCATCACAGGTTTGCATGGTGGTTGGTCTTCAAGGGTGATTTTGAAGAGGGATACAGAGCCAAATGAACAAAATAGATGGTGTATAGGTACAGGTATAGGTTGCAGTTGTTTATCTCCAAGTGGGAGATTGTTAAGGTGTGGAGCTAAAAGCTTCAACTGTTTGCACACACATGAAGAGGATGCTGAAGAACTAGAGCCACCGCCGTCAGTAGTATGACCGACGTTGGTCAGATGCAGTGGAGAAGGAGACCGGCGATGGCAGGGAGTCGGCCGACATCGGTAGCACCAGACAAGTAGGGACCGGCGTCGGTCGCCTGTACGGTCCAAAACTGCTGTTTACGAATAGTTAGTCAGTTAAACCGAGTGTTTGCATGCTAAGAGGCTATTTTAAGTCGCGAGCTGTGTGTCTAATTTTAGTAGTTAGATGTCTATTTTTGTAACCATGGGATTCTATTTAAAGAACCATGAGGCATGTATTGTAATTATCATATTGATCAAGTAAGAGCATTGAAGCAAGCAAGGTCAAGGAGATCTACAGGTGTAAGGTCAAGGAGATCAGCTATAGCATTCAAGGAGGGATTGTAACTCAGGTTTTAGAGTTGGTTTTGTGTTGAGCAAGAGAGAGAGGGAAGAAGGTCTTGAGGTGTGGCAAGCCTTTGAGGTGGAGGAAGAAGTGGCATCTTCCTTATTTGTATTTTCTTCTAGTATTATCTAATACAAGAGTGTGTATTGTCTCTCAAATTCTTTGCTGTCTCATGTTTCTAGTTTCTTAATCATTCTGGTATAATTTCCGTGTTCAATTGCTCATATATAAGTAATCAATTGTGCTACCGTTGGATAAGGGGCTAGATTCATTTCTATAATACTAATATATATATATATATATATATATATATATATATATATATATATATATATATATATATATATATATATTAGTATTATAGAAATGAATCTAGAATTAAATATAAATATTGAAAGATTGTAATTGATTCTCTTATATATTAAAAAATATATATAATAGAATGAATCATATTTTGAGAGATTTTAACTGATTTTCTTATATATATATATATATATAGATCATATTTTGAAAGGTTGTAATTGATTTTTTTGTATAATATATATAGATAAAATAGATCATAAAATTGATTAATTTTCTTAGACTCTTTTTCTTATTAGGACATTTATTGGCATAATTATTTCTTTGACAAAGGAAACACTTAACAAGGGCTTTCTAAAAACCATGTTTCTTCTTTCTAAATATTCTCCTTGGATCAAACTTCTTTCTTCTAGATTTGTAGTTAGACTTCCAAGGCTTATCAATGAATTGCTTTTCAAAAGAACACTTACATGATTGAGTTTTTTTCTTCTTTTTCTTATACTGCCTATACTTATGAACATCTATGCATCCAAAATTATCATCTAAGGAATTTTATAACTTTGCACCAATTTGCTTATAAAATTTCATAGTTTCTTTTTGTGCTTTCCTTTCTGCACACAATTTTTCATTAACTGCTTTGATATTTTGATTGATTATTCCAAAAGACATTGTTGGAAGATTATCACCCATTGCAACTTTATACTTAGTAGCAAAATATTCTGGAAATGATTCTATATATCTAATCTTATAAGCATGATTGAAAATTTCCCTAGAATTATAAAATAAGTTTTCCATAGATCACATATACTCATCAAGTCTAGTCATGTCACATAACTGAGCTTTAAGAAACTTGGCTTTATTTGCTTCTTTTTTATTATCAACTATTCCAATAAATTTTGAAAACAAAGCATTATAGAGGGTTTAAATTGGCTCAAGATGTGCATGAATACTATCATGAAATTTTTGACCACAAACATCCCACCATTCTTTAAGATTTCCTATGAATCCATTGGCAATTTGCTAATTGACACTAAAGGGATATTTTTTAAGACCATATATCTAAACACTAGCCCATGCTAGCATAGCATGAATCATTTCTTTCCTTTTTTCTGGTGGTTCACAGTTAAATTTCTAGAAGAAAGGTTGAAGATTTAATGTTCTTATCTGAGAGTCTAATAGAGGTCTAGAAGATTCGCTAGTTTCAAAATAACTTTCTTTTTCTTTAGCTTCTATTTTAGCCATGCTGACTTGAAAAATTTTATCAATATAATTTTCTGTGTCTAGCAAACTCTTTGATTTGGATTTTAGAATTGACTCTCTTTATAGTTTTACTACATTCTACCAGGAGTGGATATTCTGACTATAATCTGTGTCATCAAGAATCAATCCTTCTGACTGTGTCTTAAAAGATTGACCTTTACTTTTGATGGATTTTAAAATCTCAAGAATAGAGGAAAGACTTACACTTTGTTTAGCTATTTTCCTAGTTATACTGTCAGACGCTGAAGATAGCTGTTTAATTTCTTGATACACTTCTTATTTTGTTTCAAGAGAAACCATGCTAGAATTAAGCTGATCTTGACTTTGGCTAATAATTTTCTCTTGGGCTATTAGACTTTCTATCTTTGTATCAGTAGATTGTTGTTGTAGTCTAATGTTATTAGACTCCTTATCTATCTTCTAGACAAGCTGACTATGCTGGGATGAGCCTTTATCATTTAAAACACTAATTGCTCTATTAAGTTTTCCTTTCTGATATAACTCTATACTTTTCAACATTTTAGATACCTGCTCAAGGCTCTGTTGAATATCTGAGACTTTATTGTTGAGACATTTAGTTGCCAGATTATTCTAGTTTAATAATTTAACTTCAGGAGACTGATTAAGGCTTTTGTCTGATGTCCTTAAATAATACATCTAAGCTCTGAATCTACCATCAAGTGAATACTGACTAAAATCTAAAGCTTTTGGGAATCCTTTTTTAGAATAAGACTCATCTCCAAGAGGAGTCTTCCATACATGACCTTCTTCTTTATTCATTTCTTGAGAAGTTCATTCCATATTAACCTTTCTAGCTTGAGCAAATAATTTCTTATTTATCTCAAATAGTTCTTGAATAACTAGATCTCTTTTAACCATATTAATATGAGATTGGTTAGGATGACTTATGATCTTTTGATAGTCTACACAAAAATATGAATCTATTTAAGGATCATAGATTTTCTTGGTATGTAGACAATGAGAATTAGTCATAGGCAAGGATTGAATATTCTGCATATGGTCTTTCAGGTGATTCTAGGAATTAAATCTGATAATAGATTTATCTGGTATATTTTTATTAAAGGTAGCAAGGGATAAGGATTTTCATGGTTTATGAACAAAGTCTATATCAACTATCCATTGTCGAGGAAACTTAAGATCAGACCATGAAATTGATTCAATAGGAACAATTTAACTATTTTCTATGGCATGACTCACCATGCTTTTGCCTTGCATAGGGGTATGCTTGATGGCTGGGTGAAGAGTATTAGTTAAATGATACATGATCTGGTATTTGATAGCAAGGGGACATGAACCAATAATCATTTCGAGACCATGTGTTTGAAAAAATAGCTTAATAACTTTATTCATATTTTATTCTTGATGGATGGCTATAGGGTAATTCGGATAAACAGTTGTATAGATTGGACCATCATGAAGGCTAGTCTGAACATCATTCTGTAAGTAGGCACCAAAAGAGGTATGTCAATATTCAAGTAAACAGGCTAACAGACTGACATTTAGACCTCATCTAACCAAAGGGAAAATGCCTATAAAAACAACACCTATGTGAAGAAATTTATACTTAGATTGAGACTTAAATTGACGAATAGTTTTATCATCAAAGATTTGTAAATGATATTTATACTAATCATTTTGCTTAACTTGAAAAACATTTTCAAAGATATTTACAGAAGTTTTAGCAATAAGATGAAAAGGAGAAAGCTTATCATAAACATCTATAGGCTTAAGAATAGGGAGTTTCCATTCTAGACTAGGATTTTCTTCATTAAAATCTATTGTTGCTTCATTTGTAGAAAAAAGATGTAGAAGATATATCTGAAAGAGTACAAACATCAGATGTACCTGTACTATCTATAGTTATTTGATTTTTTGCATCCATAGTCTTCATATCATTGGTACTAAACAGATCTACAGCACGCCTTTCTCATAGCTTCAAAGGATCATTCCCTTCCCTATTGTTTGAAGAGAGTATGGAAACAAATAACCAGAGTAATAGTAGAATAAAGACAAATAACAAAAGATGAAAGCATAATTTTATTGATATATCAGGTAGATATTACAAAAGCAACATAACTTGACTCACATGACTCTGATACCATTACATACAAGATCGATTTAGAATGGACATAAAAACAAAACATAAATGCTTTTAATAAGATAGATGGAAAAGCTTTTGATTCGTAGGTTATCACAAATGGGCAAGCAAAGAGCATACGCTTATTCCTTACAACCTATGGAGGATCTAGGACTATAGACACACTACTAAGAAGAGATCTTAGGCAATCGATGCTTATAACATGAAGAGTCTCCCATATTTATAAGATGGAAATGGGAAGATCGATGGTCGACACAAAGATGCCAGATCAATAAATAAAAGGAAAGATGCCAAAAGAAAGTGGGTTATGGGCCCACTATGCACCATCAAAGAGGAAGCAATTAGAAAAGGAATTTGCCAACACGACCGACAATATACTGCCTTTAGAAAGTGGTGAGGTCCACATTACCTGGAAAAGGGTTAACATGCCCACATTCACGACTACGAATAGACCCCGTAACTAGTCATTAATCATCATCACAAAACTCATACTCTCCTTGGGGAGAATAATGAGTGTCAATTGTGATCAGGATCAGTATGGTCCATGTATAATGTTGATGGAATTTGTAGCATCCAACCGTTAGGTGTAGGAGGAAAGACAACTTGATGAGAAATTGTAAGTCACTTCCAAAGTGCAGCTAATGGTTGGGTAGGAGCTAAACCAACATGCAAATTAACTTGAAAGTTTTAGACTGAAAACAATTCAAATTTAACTCTGAAAGGTATTCTTAGAGCAATAAATATATTCTTCACTTGCTTAGGAGGAATTCGAATAGCGGGATCATTCAACGCTTTTATAGGCATTATGTAATCTAAAAACTCAAATAAATAATCTGGAATTTCAGCTGAGTCCCAAAAATTTTCAATAACATGATTAAAACTATGCCAAAAAGTAGACCATTAAATGAGGAATTCAAAACCATGCCTACAAATAAGATTTTTGAAAGGATTATTTATCCATGTAATCCTCGAGTTGTTGGCCTCATGATACAACATTATGGTAGAACACCATTTTTTACTATCAGGTTCTTGAAACTGAGTAGTCTATGCCAAATGAGTATTGTGTAATTCATCAGAAACTTCATGAGATTTTTTGATAAGAGCA
Source organism: Torreya grandis (assembly GCA_037957365.1). Classification (NCBI taxonomy): domain Eukaryota; kingdom Viridiplantae; phylum Streptophyta; class Pinopsida; order Cupressales; family Taxaceae; genus Torreya; species Torreya grandis. Next base: position 1,724,351 of record JARHVA010000823.1, on the reverse strand, counting down.
TTCATCTCATTTGTTAATTGATTTACAACTGATAGAGTTGATCTCCATATATGCTGATGGAATTCATCCCTTACTTCTGCGACTGTTACTGCCATTACCAAATTTTCTAACCTTTCTGAGTTGAATTCTTTAGAAATGAAATCTGTAAGACAATTCTTCTTTCTTAGAATATGTTTAACTGTGAAGTCAAAATATGACAGATAGGTAGCCCATATGGTTAACCTGCTCACAAATCCTTTCTTTAGATTATCAGTGCATTGCAAAATACTCATAAAATTATTTAAGTCAGATTTAACAAAGAACATAAAAGCTTGAATAGCTTTAATAAGTACAAGAATTTCTTTATGAGTAGAATGATAATTCTTCTGGGCTTGCTTAAAATTCCCAGAGGTGAATCTACAAGGCTTCTCTGTGCCATCTAACAATTTTTCTTTAAGAATAACACCCCAACATAAATTTGAAGCATCAGTTTCAATAATTTTTAATCCATTACCAGGAAAAACAAGAGGTGGCAAATTTTGACAGTTTTGTTTTATTCTCTGAACAACTTTAGTCATTGCATCTGACCAATCTAGAGGATTCTTTGATAGTCTTTTATTTAGAAGAATTTTATCATGAGTTATATTATAATGATATCCAACTACATAATTGACACACCCTAGAAATCTTTACAACATCTTTTTATCTTTTAACATATCAAGGAAATTCTTTATAATTTTTCAAGACATGTTCTTGAATTACAGCTTCTTTTGATTTTATAGTGACTCCTAAGAATTCAATTTCATCTTTGAATACTGTCATTTTCTTCTCAGATAATACTAAACCATTGTCATATACTATCTGATAAAATTGTTCAAGATGACCAAGATGCTCTTTAGGAGATTTTCAAAATATCAATACATCATTAATCTAGACAATGATAAAATTGGAGTAGCTCAAGAAGATTTTGTTCATCATTTATTGAAATATACTAGGAGTTATTTTTAAACCAATAGGTAAAACATTCCATTCATACTGACCAAAGGGAGTAATGAATGCAATTTTATACCTGTCTTGCTCTGTAACTTAGATCTGCCAAAAACTTGATTTTAAATCAAACTTACTATAGACTTTACTTCCACAAATTCTTTTGCAAAATTTCATCCTTTGAAGGAATTAGATGTTGCACTGGCATTATTAAGAGGTATATAGTTTATTACTAACCTTTTCTTCCCCTAATCTGTTCTGATCTTTTATTAACATAAAAAGCTTCACATGCCCATGGACTATTTGAATCTATGATCAAACCTTGTTTTTTTAACTGCTTTATTCATGGAAATATTCTTCTCTGAGTGATGGAGACATTCCTGAGTGGTGTACCTTGAACTTAAGTTCCACTTCTTTCTTGTCTTTGTCTTTAATAATTTTTAACTCAATTCTACATTCATGCATTTTTCTATTTCTAAATGCTAAAGGATTTTCAAAACAACAATCCTTTTTTAGCTTTTCAATTATAGGATCAATACTAGCCTGAAATCCAATCTCAAAATCATAATTTGATGATTCAGTATCTATGTCAGACTCTGCTAGGTTCATATTAATCTGATTTGCATCACTATCATTTTCTTTCCATAAAATATCTGAGTCATACTAAACTTCATCATCTTTGGATAACAACACATATTCATTTTCATTAATATTATGGCTATCCAGAAAATTAATTTTCTTAGACTTCTTTTTCTTATTGGGATATTTATTGGCATAAAGATTTATTTGAAAAAGGAAACACTTAACAGGGGATTTCTAAACACCATGCTTCTTCTTTCTAAATATTCTTCTTGGACCAAACTTCTTTCTTCTAGATTTGTAGCTAGACTTCCAAGGTTTATCAATAAATTGCTTTTCGAAAGAACACTTACAGGATTGAAATTTTTTCTTCTTTTTCTTATACTGCCTGTACTTATGAACATCTATGCATCCAAAATTATCATCTAAGAAATTGTATAACTTTGCACCAATCTGCTTATGAAATTTCATAGTTTCTTTTTGTGCTTTCCTTTCTGCACATAAATTTTCATTAACTGCTTTGATATTTTGATTGATTCTTCCAAAAGACATTATTAGAATATTGTCACCCATTACAACTTTATACTTAGTATCAAAATATTTTGGAAATAATTCTATATATCTAATCTTATAAGCAGGATTGAAAATTTCCCCAAAATTATAAAACAAATTTTCTATATAACACATATACTCATCAAGTCTAGTCATGTCACATAACTAAGCTTTAAGAAACTTGGTTTTATTTGCTTCTTTTTCATTATCAACTATTCCAACAAATTTTGAAAACAAAGCATTACAGAGGACTGAAATTGGGTCAGGATGTGCGTGAATACTATCATAAAATTGTTGACCACAAGCATCCCACCATTCTTTAATATTTACTATGAATCCATTGGCAATTTGCTGACTGACACTAAAGAGATCTTTTTTAAGACCATTTATCTGAACACTAGCCCATGCTAGCATAGCATGAATCATTTCTTTCCTTTTTTCTGGTGGTTCATAGTTGAATTTTTAGAAAAAAGGTTGAAGATTTAATGTTCTTATCTGAGAGTCTAATGGAGGTTTAGAAGATTTGCCAGTTTCAAAATAACTTTCTTTTTCTTATTATCTTGTTTGATAATAAGAAAAAGGAGTCTAAGAAAATTAATTTTCTAGATAGCCATAATATTAATGAAAATAAATACGTGTTGTTATTTGAAGATGATGAAGTTTAGTATGACTCAGATATTTTATGGGAATAATCTGATAGTGATGCAAATCAGATTAATATGAACCTAGTAGAGTTTGACACAGATACTAAATCATCATATTATGATTCTGAGATTGGATTTCAGATTCATATGATTTTTTCTCATTTTTAAGATGCTTTAAGTTTATCTCAACAACTATCTTTCTTAGAAAAGAAACATGGTTTTCAGAAAGCCCCTGTTAAGTGTTTCCTTTGTTAAGGAAATCATTATGCCAATAAATGTCCCAATAAGAAAAAGGAGTCTAAGAAAATTAATTTTATGGATACCCATAATATTAATGAAAATTAATGTGTAGTTATCCAAAGATGATGAAGTTCAGTATGACTCAGATATTTTATGAGAAGAATTTGATAGTGATGCAAATCAGATTAATATGAACCTAGTAGAGTCTGACACAAATACTGAATCATCAAATTATGATTCTAAGATTGGATTTCAGATTCATATGATTTTTGCTCATTTTTTAGATGCTTTAAGTTTATCTTAGTGACTATCTTTCTTAAAAGAAAAATATGATAGAACTCTAGCTTACATGATTATGACAGGGCCACCTCCTGAACAAAGCAAATTTCTCTACTCTAGTTATTTCTTGCCAAATCCCATACTGAGTTACAAGAAATCTTAAAAGAAGAAGCTCTTACTGATGATCAAGAACACCTCTTTGAAGAAGAGATAATACAAGTTTCTAATGAGATTGAATCTCATTTTCAGGAGGGGAAACCTCTCAGAATCAGAATAGTATAATTCATCAGATCTCAGTTTACAGTACCAATAATCCAATTTATGAAATGCAAATTAAATGGGATGGTTTTAAACCAAACAACCCAACTCAGGTTGGATGTGCAACTCGAGTTAAAATCATAATACAAAAATCTGAGGCAAAAACATGCTTCCACCCAACATTCGATCTCATATGAAAGAGGAAAAATCCATTCACTTTTTATTTCGTAACCCAAATGGGGCTGGAAGCCCAGTTTGGGATGGTAGTCCAACTCGGGCTAGAAATATAACTCAGGTTCCATTCGCAACACATAAATTTGTGGCAAAAATAAATTTCCACACAATAATTGATCTTGCATTATAGAGGAAACATGGTTTCTTTCATCCATTTCACATTTCTTTCCCAACTCATTATCTGGAATTATTTGCGGGTAAGGGAGGAACAATATATATATATATATATATATATATATATATATATATATATTTATATACATACATTCATATATATATATATATACATACACACACACACACACACACACACACATATATATATATATATATATATGTATATATGTATATATATGTATATATATATATATATATATATGTATATGTATATATACATATACATATACATGTATATATATACATATACATGTATATATATACATATACATGTATATATATACATATATATGTATATATATAATATATTATATACATATACATATATATGTATATATATACATACATACATATACGTATATATATACATATACATATACATATACATATAGAGCTATAGATATAGATATGTCTATATATACATATATGTGTGTGTGTGTGTGTGTACATACATACACACACATACATATATACATGCAAGTACTTTATATTCTATTTTATAAATTTAATTATTTAAATGTGTGGATTGACAACTCCCGAGGAAGCTCTGGCTTCCAAGATCTAGCTAACGATAGGCAATCCACTCAACTACCTATCTAACCAACCATTTACTTTAGTGTTATCTTATTTGTAGTTCATCCTTCCAAGTAAAAAATGAGTTCTTCACAATCTTCTAATTCAATGTGTTCATAAACAAATAGGTTTATCAATCATACCCGTATTTAATTTCTTCTTATTCCTTTTTGAAATATAAGCTAAAATTCACTGAAACATTCTGACATGCCTAATGGGACCTTGAGTCTTTACTTTGGGTTTTTTTTCTTTACATATGTATGCTTTTCTATCTATCTATGCTCATTAATGAAACTAAAATTTCTTTTGGGCTTAAAATCAAGTGCATGCATTGATTGCTTGCAAGTTTAGCTCACATAGTTTAACTTAAAGCAAAGTAATCCTATCATAGAATTACTTTTGTTGCACACATTAAACCTAACCACCTTCATCAATTAAACATCAAACAAACTTAAGACAAGGCCCGACTAGGATTTCATCACTTACTGGTAACCTTACCCTTTCTTGACAATCCTACTTGGAGCTCATTACCAAGGGGATAACCAACTTAGCTATCTAGTTGAGTATAAAGTCTGAAAATAAGTATATATTGACTAAGCACCCAACACCATTATTTTTGTGGTGTGTGAAGTGAGAGGGTAGGCCCCAATACCAAACCACATATTGATTCCCAATATATATCCTTTTGAGCACTTAAACAACTCGAAACCAACCATAGATTGCTTTTATAGTACCTAATATATAAGGCAACTTTTAAGGCATAAGGCGTAAGCGAGACTAAAATTAACCATAGGATTTTAACATACTCTAGTGTGTGTTGGATTTCTTTGATCATTTTCTTGTTTTCTCTCTATTTGAGTTGTAAGATTTTTTGTGTTTTCTTCCGTCCTACTTGCATGGTTCTTACTCATCAATAATGAAGAGACTTATCAAGTCAGTACCCATTTATAGATTATCTAGTCTCCTCTACCTCTTCATCCATGGAGTATATCTCAGATGCTGAGAGTTCTCCTCATCATTCTGACACCTCTGGTGTGCTTTAGATAGTCTCCCAAGGTGACCCAAACTTTGTTGCCTTTTTGGATAATAACATGATGGCTTTACAACATTATCTTAATATAATAGCTCATCGTATGTTCATTACTGATCTACCCTATGGCATGCCATTGGGATTTTTAGGTATCTCTTCTGTTACCACTTTCACCACCTAACTGTTAACTACTTAGGCCTTTGCCTCAACTGGTAACCCATTTAACACAACCATACAGAAATAACTAGCTCAACCTTTTAGCACCCAAACATCTCCTAGCTCAACTAACAATTCTTCCAACATAGCTACCTCCCAACCTCTACCTACCCATACCCCAATTACTATTGGAGTACTCGTTACCACCACCACTACTATTCCTTTGGCTACCCTTACTCTGCTTCAAAGCATAGCAACACCAATACCTTCTACCTTATCGCATGTTGCTACTAGGGTTACCACTTATCCCTTACCTTTGACTCAACCACTCGTGCCCACTTAGTAGTACATACCCTCTAGCCAACCACCCATGACTACATATTCACATGTGGCTTCGACCCAACTACCTGTGGCGACTTACCCATATGTTGTAACTTCTCAACCCTTGACAAATTATCAATATGTCACTCAATCCTAACCATAGTATGCACCTTACAACCTTTTAGGTAAACCACCCCAAACATACCTAATCTCCTATCCTATGACTAGATTTTCAATGAGCTGATCCACCATCTGTGCCTATCAAGCTATATCCTCCTCAATGGGAACTTCCTAAGTTCTCCAAGTTTTAGAGTAAGGAGGATCCTTAACAGTACCTTAGGGCATTTAGGCATTCATGTTATTTGATTTCCTATGATGATTCCCTCCTTCTTCAGACTTTTCCTATGTCTCTATCAAGATTGGCATTAGATTGGTAAGTGCCTTAACCAAGCATTTTATCTTCTCCTTCACCCAATTGGCTCAAACTTTTTTGGATCACTTTTTGATAAATATCTCCAAAAAGGTTTCCATCACTAACCTCTACTCTGTCTGGTAGTTTGATGATGAATCTATTGCCAATTTTGTATCTCATTGGCAAAGCCTTATCAACCAACCCTCCTTTTCCTTGCCCCAACCTGAATTGATCAAACTCTTTACTCTGGTATGTGCCAAACACATCTCTTCCACATTGTGTGTTTAGAGCTTCCAAAATTTTGATGAAGCTTTTACCATGATGCGTAAGTTAGAAAATAGAGCCATTGGCGAAGGAAAGCTAAAACTAAAAAATAAGAACTCTTCCTACAAAACTAATGAGGCTTCCTCCTCCAAACTGAATAACCAAACCAATACTGAGGCTAAAAGCAAGGCTAATGCAAATGTGGTTGTCCTTAAAGCCACTTCTCCATCATCTACCAACTATTTAAACTCCTCTGGTTCCTCATAATAGAACATGAGAAACCAAAACCAGAACACCCAAAAGCAATTTACTCTACTTGGAGAATCCTATGTTTCAATCTTGGAGAAGATATTGAAAGCTAATATCATACAACTTCCCATATCAAACCACCTCAATAATTTGATTCTTTGCATCATACACCTATTTGGTACAATGAGAATGACCTTAGTGCCTTCCACCGAGTGATAGGGAATGATGTTAGTAGGTGCAACACCTTCAAGAGCATTGTCCAATCTCTCATTGACAATGGTGAGCTTGTGTTGGATAAACCCAATGCACCTCAAAACCAAACCCTTGATATATTTAGGTAGATTTTCTCAATCACAAGCTTGTCAAGAATGAGAGCAACACAATTGAGTGCTCTCATGATGCCTATACTATTAACATGGTTCTTGGCACACTCATTGCTGAAGAACAACCTAAAACCATGCTTTTGGTAGACCAACCCACCACTTCTGCTATCTGAACTCCTACCCTATCAACCAAATCAATAGCCACTTATTCCAACCCAACAATTCCTAAGCCATCCAAAGCACCTAAATCCCAAGCAACCAAATCACCTTCTCCAACCAAACTAGCCAAGTCAACCAAGAACCTCAATACTCCCATAAAAAAAGTCTTAATCACCCATCTGTGAAGGTAGATCTCACCTCATTGAACCCAACAACCAAGCATCAAAGCAAATGAACCAAGGGAGTAGAAGTACCAAAAGGCTAGAGAGCCAAACTCCTACCTCCCTCTACCTTACCCTCTATCTTTTGGCCTCATCCCTCCACTCTGATTAGAAATTTGGTTGTTCTAACAAGACCCAACTACTATTGTTGGTTATACCATCACACTTGATTTTTGACACACTTATTTTCACCAAACCACTAATAACCAAGCTACCTATCCTAAAACCTCCTACTTCCACTTTCTCAACCTCTACCTTACCAAAATCAAAACCACCAACCAAATGCACTACCTTACCAAAACCTTCTATCACCAAACCCACTACCAAAAGGACCTCCACCTTACCAACCAAGACCAAAACCCCTAAAGCCTCTCCACTCTTAGTCAAATCATACTCTATGATTTTCCAATAGTTACTGCAACATTCTTGCTTAACCTTACCCCCTATCAGGCTATTTGACCCTCTAAATTCAAAACCTGCTTGGTATAATGACCACCATGTGTGATCCTATCATAGGACCCCAAGGCATGACACAAAGAACTACAAAGCTCTCCAAAACCTTATCCATTAGCTCTATGATGAGGATGATTTCTTAACAAATGAACCTCCCACAAGCCCATTACCAACCCAAAAACCAATAACCACTAGCCAAAACCAACCTATTCCTCCACTCTCACCTCAGAGTGATGAAGAGCCCAACCAATTTCTTACCCTAATTCCTCCCTATTTCCATGTCATTCATGTGGTTACAAGAGCTTAATAGAGGGATAAGGGGAAGGCCAAAGTGTCCATCCCATGGACATACCCATCTTCTACCTCCCAACCAAACCCTACCCAAACATCTTAACCGTCACCCAAACCCAAGGTATCTATCTTAGGTGCCTCCCAATCCAACCCCTTTGAGTCCATTAGGAGAGTGGTGCTTAATTAGCTTCACTAGAGCTTGGTGAAGATGAGCCTATATGAGTTGATTACCTCTTCACCTCATCATCACCAATCAATGATAGAGGCATTGCAATCGATAGAGGTCTAACTTGAAAACCCTCAACCTTTGATAGTCTTTATTGACACTCTCCAAATTTCCAAATTGGTCACCTTCAAGGATTCAAAAATACCTTCTATCCATCTAGATGACCTAGATCTCCCTCTCTTTATTATTGCTTACATCAACCAAACCCACATTAAATGGGTCATGATTGATAGGGGAGCTAGTATTAACATTATCTCCTCTCATGCCTATAACCAACTTAACCTTATGGAAAATGTCATGTTTGAAACCTTGATCATCCTCCAATCCTTTAACAACACCATGACCACTACCCTAGGAATGGTTATCTTTCATATTTGTGTAGGGCCTCACATGCTCCCCGAACTCTTCTATGTAGTGGAAGGTGAATTCTAATATAATGTTTTGTTGGGATGACCTTGGATCCACTCCATAGGTTGTGTTCCATATACCCTTCATCATTGCATTAAATTTGAGCATGAAGGCTAGGTCTTCACCATCTAAACTGACCCAAGTCCCTTCTCAACATGCATCATGACCTACCGACCCAATGATGTCCTCTTACATCCATCTAACACACCCTCAACCAAAGACACAAGACCTTCACCATAAAAGAGGAAGTTACTCCTCCTACCAATGAGGCATCAAATAGCTTGTCCATTCCCTTTGATCAGATCCTCGCCTTAGACCCTTTGGAATCAACATTCCACCACTTTTCACTAGGGGAATATCATCTTTTAGCCCTTGATGCCTTCCCTACTCCTCATCAGTATGGACAACTTATTAACCACTTAGGATATGACCCCAATGTTGAAATTATTATTCATTTTAGACCTCCCCATTATCAAACCCATTTCATCTATCAGGGACTCGATAATCCCCTTGGTGCTTCTACCACCTCTCTTTTACCCTAACTATTTACCATCGATTTCTCCTACCTGGATAAACCAAGCTTTGCCAAGACATACCTCCATCAATGTGCTTGGAAAGTATTTGGCCTCAGATGATATGATAATGGCCCACATGAGTTGATTTCTATTGAAACCAAAAAACCTCATGAGAAACATGGCCTCGTTTTCATCCCAATAAGAAGCAAACCAAACCACCTACCATCACCATTATTGATGAAGACACCCCTTCTTCACCTGTCTCTCCACTTGCATGTGAGGATGATGACATCATCCCACCTAAATTTTATTTTCATCAACATGATCAACCTCAGACCCCTATCTTATCAAAAGGAGGGGGAAACTATAACTATCCCTTTGACCCATTCTGAGATGATAGGAGATAAATCCCCTACTATTAATATTGTTCAATGCCAGGATGATGATTCCATTGTCACCTACTTTGGTGCACTGGATTCTTCCATCCACAAACCCCTTCCTCTCGAGACTTTAACCATGTTGAACGAATCCACCATGGATATCAACTTGGGTACTCTAGAGAGCACTTAAATTGTCAAAATAAGCCGATCACTGAATGCCAAGGAACTTTAGGATTTTCCCTCTTTCCTCCAATACTGTAGCATAACATTCACTTAGTCTTATATCAACATGCCTAGAATTGACCCTACCATTGCTACCCATAACATAGTCACCCATCATGATGTTAAGCCTGTCAAGCAAAAAAATTGATGCATGCACCCTCACATATCCCTTCTCATAAAATAAGAGATTTAACACCTCATATCTATCAATTTCATTCAACCCATCGACTATCCCTAATGGGTCTCGAATGTCATTCTGATCACCAGAGACATAGGGGACTATACATTATGTGGACTTTCATGACCTCAACCTCACTTTCCCCAAAGATAACTTTCCTCTATCGAGCATCAACCAGCTAGTTGATCTTATAGCTAGCCACAAGATGTTCTCTCTCATGGGTAGATTCTCAGGTTACAATCAGATTCTAATCTCCCTCAAAGATCAGCACAAGACTGCCTTTACCACCCAATGGGGGACCTTTTGCTATCGAGTCATGCCTTTCAGATTAAAGAACACTAGTGCAACCTACCAACGTGCCATGACTTACATCTTCCATGATCTTATCCACAAAATTGTAGAGGACTATGTGGATGACCTTCTCAAAAAATTCAAACTCTGAAAGGATCATTTAGTCATTCTCAAAATCATCTTTGAGTGGCTTATCCATTACCATGTCTGCCTAAACCCCAATAAGTGCATTTTTTAGGTCTTGTCAAGTAAGCTTCTAAGTTTTATTATCTCCCTTTAGGGAATCAAAGTTGATCCCACCAAGATCAAATCCATCCTCAACATGCTTCCTCTAGTCAACCTTAAGCAAATTCGTAGTTTGCAAGGGAAGCTTTAATCCATTTGTCGCTTTATCAGCCAACTGTTGGACTAATGCCAACCCTTTCAGTACCTTTTGAAGAAGAATGTTTCATTTAGGTGGAATAATGACCATCAAAAGGCCTTTGATTCACTCAAAAAGTACCTTTTGTCTCCACCTATCCTCACCACTCCCAAGGATGACCAATCTTTCTATCTTTATATCTCTGCCACTAGTCACTCCCTAGGGGCAATGCTTGCTCATCGAGATGATCAACATAGAGAGCAAGTAATCTACTACATTAGTTACACCCTTGTAGAGTATGAGACTTGATATACCCATATTGAGAAGCTTTACTTAGCTTTAGTCTTCATGGCCAATAAATTTTACCACTACCTGCTTAACCACAAAACATATGTCATAACCAATACTAACCCACTCAAGTACATGCAGTCCAAACCATACCAAAACTAGTGTATGGCCAAGTGGCTCATGATTTTAGTAGTGTTTGACCTTGAGTTCCTTTATCAAAAATTAATTAAGGGGCAAGCCATTACTGACTAATTGGTAGAGGCACCATTAGTAAACAATTAACATCCTTCTCTTGAGTTCCTCGATGAGTCCATCATGACCCTCTCTCAAGCAGATTTCACCTATCAAGTCACCATGTTCTTTGATAAATCAAAATGTCAACATGGTGGGGGAATGGGTATCATCCTTATTCCCTTTGATGGTAAACCTCTTCCTTTGTCCTTCATGCTTGATTTTTAATGTACCAATAATATCATTGAGTATGAAACCCTAGTCATAAGCCTTCAAATTTTGTTAGCCCTAAGAGTGAAAACAATCAATATTTTTGGTGACTCCTAACTTATGGTCAATCAAATTAATGACTCTTACTAGTGTAAGAATG